>HG993151.1:7500-12500 GCA_905231865.2 Boloria selene | reverse complement strand
AGGGGTTGTTTTTAAGAAACTTTTAATTTTTAATTTTGATTATTGGTAAAGACCGTATTGTGTTTAATATATATTTTTTCCAAAAAATTTGAAGGAGTGGGTTTTAAAATAATCTAGTTTTTTAGGGTTTTTGACTATTAGGGGTGAGTTTAAAAATTTAAAAAGGGGTTGATTAGGTGCGGCTTAAAAAGACCTTTCACCTGATACCAACTTTGTCCAGATCCGTTCGGTACTTTAAGAGTTATTCGGGTTTGAAATCTGCGGGGGGGAGGGGGGTTGGGGGGGGGGGTTTCGTGGGTCGACGTTTGGCGGGGTCTAAAATTTTAAGTTGTTAGGAATGAGGTAAGGGGTCCACTCGCCAAATTTGGGATTTTGGGGGGGAAGGTGGGGGGGGGGGTGGGGAAGGGGTATGCCCTCAAACTAGCCTATAAATTTAGAAAATGTAATAAAATTAATTAAAATTATTTTTGACAAAAACTGAGGTGCGGGTTCGATTCCCGACCCAGACCTGTACCTATATATACAATAATAAATAGTGGTTACTATAACTAAAAACTTAACTAAAAATCGAAAACTTCTCAAAGATTGAAAAAGTAATATAAATTAATTAGGATAAAAATCCTAAGTCCAAATGACGTCACATAAATTTCAAATATTAAAATAATAAACGAATATTTAATCCGGTTGGCAACAACGGATCACTCTTGACTGTGCAAAATCTACTATAAAAAAATATACAAATAAATCAGAGTCAATAAAGTTGAAAATCGCACCTAAACCTTCGAGAAGCTTCGATTTTATCTTAAAAACTATAGTACCGCTCGCACTTTGAATGTTTAGTATGAACAGGCTCCTCCCACTAACTAATATAAATTAAAATTGTACATTTTTTGTCTGTTGAAGAAATATATCTCTGCTAACTCTAAAACGATAAAACTTTTACTATGCCAAAAAATTTTTATATTTATTCTATACAATTTACTATAATATATGCTAATTTAATTTTTAATTTTTTAGAAATTTGGAAAATTTTTAAAATTTTCAAAATTGAATTACAAGGAAACTATAAAAATTTTATCTGAACAAATTTTGAGGTTAATTTTATTTAATTATAATCTAACGATTCCAAATACTATTTTTCTAGAATTTTGACTTTTTTGAAAATTTTAAGATTTTTAATCAAAAATATATTATTCAACAGACAAACAATATCACATACACTATTCTATATAGAGAATTTTACGTAAAATTATCTAAACTAAAATGTTTCATGCACTTTTTCCTTAAAAAATATGAACACTAATATCTCGGGATCCCCTGAACGGATTTGGACAAAACTTGCACTGAAAAATTCTTAAGGAATTGTTCTATAATATATATTTTTTCAGGGGGGGGTCGTCACTGATAATTCCTAGATATTAGTGTTTAAACTTAGGTCTAAAATTTTACAAATTTACATATACGATAACTCTAGTTCTAACAGGAATAAATTAATGGGAGAAACCTTGTCGTGCTCTTCTCGGTCCGGGCTTCGATCCTGGTCAGTTTTCGGCGACCGCAATTGCTCGACTTAGAAAGGAGCAATTGCGTCACTTTTGTTTTTTTGGCTTTTTGGCCCACTTAGCGTGATCAGAAAATTCTGAAAGTTGGGTCACAGATGAAGGTCACTGTTCACTACACGACGCACCAATAAAATTCGGGGGTCGTAGATCGTTTGAGTGCAGCGTTTGCCGAAAACTGTTTCGTCAAAAACCAATTTTCGGTTTTTCGTCCAAAATCGGTTTAAATTGTGCGATTTCCGAAAAACAAAATAGCACACAGTGTTTGTCGGCACTTTTTACTTCGGATTCAACACTTTTTAAGTCTTAACACGTCACTTTTTCCACTTTTCTTATTTTTATCGTAACTTTCGAACCGTTAGAGTTAGCGGAGCGCGGTTTTCGCTGTTTGCACGCGTGCGCTCGCCTCCGCAGCTCGAGCGGGACTCGGGTTAGGTTAGGTTAGGTTAGGTTAGGTTAGGTTAGGTTAGGTTAGGTTAGGTTAGGTTAGGTTAGGTTAGGTTAGGTTAGGTTAGGTTAGGTTAGGTTAGGTTAGGTTAGGTTAGGTTAGGTTAGGTTAGGTTAGGTTAGGTTAGGTTAGGTTAGGTTAGGTTAGGTTAGGTTAGGTTAGGTTAGGTTAGGTTAGGTTAGGTTAGGTTAGGTTAGGTTAGGTTAGGTTAGGTTAGGTTAGGTTAGGTTAGGTTAGGTTAGGTTAGGTTAGGTTAGGTTAGGTTAGGTTAGGTTAGGTTAGGTTAGGTTAGGTTAGGTTAGGTTAGGTTAGGTTAGGTTAGGTTAGGTTAGGTTAGGTTAGGTTAGGTTAGGTTAGGTTAGGTTAGGTTAGGTTAGGTTAGGTTAGGTTAGGTTAGGTTAGGTTAGGTTAGGTTAGGTTAGGTTAGGTTAGGTTAGGTTAGGTTAGGTTAGGTTAGGTTAGGTTAGGTTAGGTTAGGTTAGGTTAGGTTAGGTTAGGTTAGGTTAGGTTAGGTTAGGTTAGGTTAGGTTAGGTTAGGTTAGGTTAGGTTAGGTTAGGTTAGGTTAGGTTAGGTTAGGTTAGGTTAGGTTAGGTTAGGTTAGGTTAGGTTAGGTTAGGTTAGGTTAGGTTAGGTTAGGTTAGGTTAGGTTAGGTTAGGTTAGGTTAGGTTAGGTTAGGTTAGGTTAGGTTAGGTTAGGTTAGGTTAGGTTAGGTTAGGTTAGGTTAGGTTAGGTTAGGTTAGGTTAGGTTAGGTTAGGTTAGGTTAGGTTAGGTTAGGTTAGGTTAGGTTAGGTTAGGTTAGGTTAGGTTAGGTTAGGTTAGGTTAGGTTAGGTTAGGTTAGGTTAGGTTAGGTTAGGTTAGGTTAGGTTAGGTTAGGTTAGGTTAGGTTAGGTTAGGTTAGGTTAGGTTAGGTTAGGTTAGGTTAGGTTAGGTTAGGTTAGGTTAGGTTAGGTTAGGTTAGGTTAGGTTAGGTTAGGTTAGGTTAGGTTAGGTTAGGTTAGGTTAGGTTAGGTTAGGTTAGGTTAGGTTAGGTTAGGTTAGGTTAGGTTAGGTTAGGTTAGGTTAGGTTAGGTTAGGTTAGGTTAGGTTAGGTTAGGTTAGGTTAGGTTAGGTTAGGTTAGGTTAGGTTAGGTTAGGTTAGGTTAGGTTAGGTTAGGTTAGGTTAGGTTAGGTTAGGTTAGGTTAGGTTAGGTTAGGTTAGGTTAGGTTAGGTTAGGTTAGGTTAGGTTAGGTTAGGTTAGGTTAGGTTAGGTTAGGTTAGGTTAGGTTAGGTTAGGTTAGGTTAGGTTAGGTTAGGTTAGGTTAGGTTAGGTTAGGTTAGGTTAGGTTCTCGGGGGGGAGGCTGTACCTCTACCGGGCGCGTCCTTTCGGTGGCGGATGAGAGGGACGCCACTCGCTCGTCCTAGCCAGTCGAGCGGGTGGTAGCGGGGAAACCCGCCGCGGACCAAAAGCCATAAAGGTGGCGCCTCTGGCTGCCGTCACAGCTAAGAGGTGCCACTTGGGGCCGCCTAGCGGCCACCGGTTGCGCGACCGCTTCGGGGGTTTCGCAACCGGACAGATGGGGGTGTCATCACCGTGGGGGACCCCACGGTGAACGGGCACCAACCTGGCGGGGCCGCTCGTCGAAGCTTCGGCTGAAACGTTGCGGCAGCCGTCGGCGCGGTGTCTCTGGCCGTTTTCACGGTAGGAGGCACTGCGCGGGGGCCGCCCGTCGGGACTAGCTCGACGGGGGGCGGCCGGGAGTGGGACTGCTGCTCGGGCGGGCGGTGGTTCCGCGACTGGTGAGGGGTGGCCGGCAGCACTTTCAGTCAGGATCGTGGCCGGCCGGTAGGGCGGACCGCGGGGGGAGAGGAGTGCCGGTATTACGGTGCGCCGCTCGTCCCTACCCTCCGCGGCCCAACGGGGCCGTCACCGTGGGATGGCGGACGCGGTGGGCTCGCTTCGGCGGGCGTTTGTGGTGGGTCTGCTTCGGCGGACGTGTGCAGTGGTGCCGCTGACGTCGTCTTTGATGGCGGAGGCGGCAGGGCTGCAGGGGGCGGGGAGTGTCGGTGATAAGCCGCACTCCCTGGCCTCTGGAGCCGGTGGGGCAGGCCGCACTCCCCGCCCTCTGTAGTCGTTGGGGCAGCAGGGGAGAGGGAGTGTCGGCGTTGTCGCATCCCTGTCCTCTGCAGCCGTTGAGGCTTGGTCCCTTCGGGGAGTTTGTGGTGGGCCCCGTTGCGGGCGTTTGTGGTGGGTCCGCTTAGGCGGACGTGTGTAGTGGTGCTGCCGATGTCGTCTTTGATGGCGGAGGCGGCAGGGCTGCAGGGGGCGGGGAGTGTCGGCGATGAGTCGCACTCCCTGGCCTCTGGAGCCGGTGGGGCCGCAGGGGGTAGGGAGTGTGGTGATGAGTCGCACTCCCCGTCCTCTGTAGTCGTTGGGGCTGCCGGGGGGTGGGGGGGACCGGTCTCATTAGCCGCACTCCCCGCCTTCTGCAGTCGGTGAATGGTGGTCCACTTCGGTGGGCTATGTTTGGTTGGGGCTGCTCTGGGCACTGCTCTGATTAGCAGAGTGGTCTTGGGAGTGGCCCCGTCTTAGGTTGGATGTCTTCCCATAATGGGGCTGTCCCTCTCGGGGCGGCCTCATGTTGGTGGCTTCGGCCAACCGTCGGGGCGTCACGGTTGTATGCGAAAGCGATCCCGTGGCGTTCCACATGGCGGCAGGGGTTGGGCAGTTGGGTTTTAGTGGGTATGCCGGTCTCATTAGTCGGAGAGTCCCACATAACCACCCCAGGGGAAGTCGGGTGGTATCCGTAACAGGATTTCCCAACGTTAAAAAAAAAAAAAAAAAAAAAAAAAAAAAAAAAAAAAAAAAAAAAAAAAAAAAAAGGTTAGGTTAGGTTAGGTTAGGTTAGGTTAGGTTAGGTTAGGTTAGGTTAGGTTAGGTTAGGTTAGGTTAGGTTAGGTTAGGTTAGGTTAGGTTAGGTTAGGTTAGGTTAGGTTAGGTTAGGTTAGGT
>HG993150.1:12340000-12343236 GCA_905231865.2 Boloria selene | reverse complement strand
CAGCAATCATTGTATTCAATTCGGACCTACAGATAAAACAGTACCCAAAACTCACCACAAACAACATCGCAGTGGTGGGGATCCAAACCCGCACAAGGGAAATCGCCCTGGTTTCCTTCTATTTTGAGCCCGACCAGCCGATGGACTCGTACCTGGAACACCTACGGAGGGTTCGTCGCGAGACTGGAACTCACAGTATGATCGTTGGGGGCGACTCCAACGCTAAAAGCGCTTGGTGGGGAAGTCCCATGACAGATCGTCGCGGAGAAGACATGTATGGGACATTAGAAGAGCTTGACCTCTGTATCCTAAATCAAGGAGACACTCCTACTTTTGACGTCATCCGGGGGGGCGTTAGGTTTAGCAGCTATGTAGATATAACTGCCGTATCTCCTGATCTGCTTGGCTTGGTGGAAGGCTGGCGCGTGCGCGACGACCTAACCGGCTCGGACCACAACGGCATCACTTTTAAACTTAAAATGAAAAACGTTAACACAAATATGATTAGACACACTACACGCAAATATTATACCAAAAAGGCTAATTGGGCCCAGTTTCATGAGAAAATGGGTCAAATTACCAGGCAGGAAAACTTAACAATAGATTACATAAATAGTTTAAATTCTAAAATAGAGATAGATAATACAATTAAAAACTTTAGTTACGCAATAGAAGAATCATGCAGGAAATCTATACCTAAAATTAAACACAAAGAGAAACTTAGGATGCCGTGGTGGTCCGAGGGGTTGGCGGCGCTCAAGCGGGAGGTCGCCACCAAGAAAAACAGAATCGGGTGTGCAGCGCCGGACAGGCGTAGGGGAGTGGTTGAAGAGTACTTAGAGGCGAAAGAACGTTACCAGACTGAAACCAGACATGCACAAACACGCAGCTGGGTCGATTTTTGTGAGCGACAGGATAGGGAAACTATGTGGGAAGGGATTTACAGGGAAATCGGAAGGACAGCGAAAAGGGAAGAGGAGATACCGATGTCTGTCGACGGCAAAGAGTTGGACGCAAAGGGATCAGCGAGGCTCATGGCGGAGACCTTTTACCCGGAGGATTCCGAGGAGCATGACACCGAGGAACACCAAAGGGTGAGGGCTCAAGCCGAGCTTAGCTGTGAAGAGGTTCCATCTGACATGTGGGATCCGCCGTTCACACTCATGGAGATGAAATCGGCCAGTCGGTCTTTTAACCCCAAAAAAGCTCCAGGTGCGGATGGCTTTACAGCTGATATATGCCTGCACGCAATAGAATATGATCCCAATCTTTCACTGGCACTCTTTAATAAATGCCTCGAACTCCACCACTTTCCCACGCTCTGGAAGGAGGCCACAATTGTTTTCCTCCGGAAACCAGGTAAAACAAGCTACACGACTCCACGTTCATATCGCCCAATAGGCCTCCTCCCGGTGCTTGGAAAGGTGTTGGAAAAGATGCTCGTCGCAAGACTAAAGCACCATGTGGTCCCCAGACTGAGTACCCGCCAGTTTGGTTTTATGCCCCAGCGCAGTACCGAAGACGCCCTCTACACTCTAGTCAACTACATCAGACAAGGACTGAAGAAAAAGAAACTCTTGACACTTGTGTCCTTAGATATAGAGGGCGCCTTCGATAACGCGTGGTGGCCCCGTATAAGGGTAAGACTGGCGAAGGAGCAGGTACCAATTAACATCAGGAGAATACTGGGAAGCTACATGACTGGAAGGCGCGTGAGAGCACGATACTGCGGGGAAGATTACATAAAGGAGACGAGCAAAGGTTGCGTGCAGGGATCGATAGGCGGACCAATATTATGGAACCTCCTAATAGATCCCTTGCTTTGTGAGTTGGAGGCCAGAGGACATTACGTCCAGGCATTCGCGGACGACGTGGTCCTGGTCTTTGAGGGAGAGACGGCTCAGGAGATCGAAGGCCGGGCCAATGCCGCCCTCGAGCATGTGAGGGAGTGGGGAGTCCTAAACAAGCTGAGGTTTGCGCCGCAAAAAACCAATGCAATGGTAATTACGCGCAAGCTAAAGCACGACACCCCACGCCTCCACATGGGCGGGGTCGACATCGGCCTGGTCAAAGAGCTCAAGTTACTGGGAGTCGTCCTGGACCACAAACTAACTTTTAATGCCCACGTCAAGAGCGTCTGTAAGAAGGCTATCGCCTTCTACCAACAGCTGTCGCGAGCTGCAAGATCGAGTTGGGGCCTAAACCCCGAAGTAATTCGCTCCATTTACCGAGCGGTCGTCGAGCCAGTGATTTTGTACGCGGCCGCCGTATGGGAGCCATCGGTATATAAGAAAGGAATCTGCAAGCAGTTAAATATAATCCAAAGGGGTTTCGCCCAAAAATTATGTAAATCATATCGGACTACCTCCCTGAACTCGGCACTATTGCTCGCTGGGATACTCCCTCTCGACCTACGTGTCCGTGAAGCCGCGGCGCTATATGGTGCAAGGAGGGGGGTGCCCCAGAGAGAGATAGGAGATCGGGAGGTAGAGCGGAGGTACCCTGCTCTGCAGTTACCACATCCCGCAGAGCATGTCAATATGGAGATTGAGTGCCTGGCAGACCAAGATCAATTAACAACCCATAGTGGCTACGAAGTAAAAATTTACACAGACGGAAGCAAGATTGAGGGCAAGGTGGGGGCAGCGCTATCCGTATGGAGTGGCGATGCTGAAACCAAAGCCCTCAAGCTTGCTTTACCGTCTTTCTGCACGGTGTACCAAGCGGAGCTCCTGGCGATATGCAGGGCGGCACGAATGACTGCAGAAAATCCTGCCAGAACAACAGGCATATACTCCGACTCGATGTCGGCGCTCCAGACCGTTGCCAACGTGGAAGCCCTCCATCCCCTGGCCGTGGAGGCACGGGGCCACCTGAGGAGGGCCATGCTCCAGAACAAACAGGTTAGTTTGTTCTGGATCAAGGCCCACGCAGGATTAGAGGGGAATGAGCGCGCCGACATTTTGGCAAAGGAAGCCGCACTAAAATTAAAACGTACCCCTGACTATGACAGCTGCCCGGTTTCATTCATCAAGCGAAGCATCCGTATGCGATCGCTTGATGAATGGAACCAGAGGTACCAAGATGGAGAAACAGCGAGTGTTACAAAGATCTTCTTCCCGGACGCGATAGCCGCGTACAGAGTAATAGGCAAAATGAAGGTGGACAGACTCGTCACCCAGATGTTGACGGGGCACGGCGGATTCTCCGAGTACTTGCATCGTTTCAAGTGCAAG
>HG993150.1:12312500-12337500 GCA_905231865.2 Boloria selene | reverse complement strand
CCAAAGGCCTGCCCGGGTAGGGTCTGGGACTCCCCGGCCGGGGTGTGCAAGAGCCGGTCCTACCCACTAAAAACCAAGCAGCCCTCATCCGCCATAGTGGGACGCCACGGGATCGCTTAAAGCACTCAACCGCGACGCCCCGGCGGCAGGCACGGCCCATCAGGTGAGGGGACTGCTGAGAAACAGCCCCCTCTGTCCACCGAAGTGAACCCCTTCAGAAAAGTGAAGCTGCTCGCAAGTCCACTCTGCTGATCAGAGAAGTACCCGGAGCAGCCCCACGTGACACCTTACGCCGCCCACCGAAGTGAGCCACCTGCAAAAAAAAATAAGGGGTATATGCGTATATAAGTCTATACGCATATACCCAGAAGCCTCCCTCCCAAGTAAATTGGGCAACCTACATTGTGCCCGAAGGCCCAACCACAACGGCCGCAGGAGAAGAGGATGCGACAACGCCGACACTCCCCTTCCCCTGCTGCCCCCTCAAAAGGACGTCACAAAGACGGCACAAAACACAAAACACAAAAAAGCACGGCAGGAGGAGAACCCCCCACCGCGCCCCCACCCGAAGGTCTCGATGAGTTTTTACACCTCTCAACGAGACCTTAAACCCCACCCCCCCTGTGGCACTGAAGGGACGAGGACCCCCCGTAAAGAGAATCCCCATCCCAACGTGCCCCATCCCCAAGGCCGCCGGCTACGACAAGTCGCAGCCAGCGCCGCCCGTCGGCCGTCGCGGGACCTCCTGTCCCGCCGCCTTATGGCTTTTGGTCCGCGCCAGATAAACTGGTACCACCCGCTCAACTGGTTAGGAAGAGCAGGTGGCGTTCCCCCATCCGCCACCTGGGGACGCGCCCGGTAGGGGTACAGCCTCCCCCCCGGGAACCTAACCTAACCTAACCTAACCTAACCTAACCTAACCTAACCTAACCTAACCTAACCTAACCTAACCTAACCTAACCTAACCTAACCTAACCTAACCTAACCTAACCTAACCTAACCTAACCTAACCTAACCTAACCTAACCTAACCTAACCTAACCTAACCTAACCTAACCTAACCTAACCTAACCTAACCTAACCTAACCTAACCTAACCTAACCTAACCTAACCTAACCTAACCTAACCGATTGATCTTAAGAAAAATTTACAAGTCTAAAATTCTTTTAAAATGTTTTCTTTTTGGCTTCCGTTGACTGGAACTAATTAGTTGCCATCGTTCTTCGTAGTTTTCAGCGAGATCTTCAGGACCTGTAACAAAAAACACCAAATTTTTACTTAAAAAACGACATTTTTCAAATTATTTAAAAATTTTTTCAAATAAACCATACGAAATTTTTTGCTTAAACATATCGTATTTGGCCATATAATAACCCCCCATAGTCATTTTTCCCGAATTCAGGCGGGAAATCGAAAAATTATTAAAATACCAAACCGAGTTTACTTAAGCGATACAACATTTCATACTACATTGATCTTAAGAAAAATTTACAAGTCTAAAATTCTTTTAAAATGTTTTCTTTTTGGCTTCCGTTGACTGGAACTAATTAGTTGCCATCGTTCTTCGTAGTTTTCAGCGAGATCTTCAGGACCTGTAACAAAAAACACCAAATTTTTACTTAAAAAACGACATTTTTCAAATTATTTAAAAATTTTTTCAAATAAACCATTCGAAATTTTTTGCTTAAACATATCGTATTTGGCCATATAATAACCCCCCATAGTCATTTTTCCCGAATTCAGGCGGGAAATCGAAAAAAAGGCCCCCCCGCCCTCCCACTGGTCATTACTAAGGTAGATTTCCGTGACCTTGAGCATTCAAATAGCATTTTCTTTAGTTTAGAACCAACTTTTTCGGAATTTTATTTTATATTCTCGTTCCTTGTATAAAGTATAACAAACCCAACCAAAAAAATTTTTAAAATTACACTCAGCAAAAATTTTCTATATAACTTTTCTTGAGATCAAAAAGTTTTTAAAAATAAAATAAAACTATATTGTGACCTGCTCCAGCTACCTCAGGACAGCTGTTGAAGCAAGCACCGGCTGGAAATAACATAGAAACTATTGACTCATATACAATATTAGTGTTTGACTTCAGGGTTGCCCTTTACACAACCCTAATATTTCAAGACTACTCTGGGATTATACACCCAAGCAACTTTAATCAATTAAGTTACAGACAATAGTGCGCTAAGCAACTACAACATGCTCGGACGGACACCCATAAAAGCCCCCAAGATGGCTCAAAGCCCAAACCCTGATTCGCACAGGGGAGAGACCCCTGAGTTAAATGTGACGTATGTAGCAGCAGGACCTTCAGCCCCACCGACGGAAGCCCCTGTGGTCGCTTTAAATAGCGTCATGGAAACGGCTGATTTTATAGACATTACCGGATGTACGACGGAGGCACCTGCAGAGACAGGAACAAAGCCTCAACAAAAAACTAAGACCACACAGAGTCGCGCTGCTCCACCAAAGAAGAAGACGACTAAAGCGCACTCTTCGCAAAGGAACTCAGTGACAACAGATGGGGCACCGGATGATAGTGAGAAGACCCCAACGCCTCCGGAAAACAAGTACCTCAGTGAGTATACAGAGGCTAAGGCCTACTATGTTAACATCATTAACTCACTGGGTAAATCCGGGAATCTAAAAACAGAAATAAAGAATAGTGTTAGTGAAAATGCTAAGAAACTGTTTGAAATGGCAAAGAAGAAAATTGGGCACAAAGAACAAGGAGCGGTGGAGATAGCGCCGAATATTACCGAAGTGACGACATCGCAGACGGAACAGACGGAACTGATAAAAGTACTCATAGAGGACATGAAAACATACAAAAAGGATCTTGAAGAGATAAAACAACAAAATACAACAATAACGGCGGAGATCAAGCAGATTCCGAGGATCCCCGAGGCAGAGCCAGGATTATCCTACGCAGAGGTCACTAAGCTGACAAAAACTATAGCGGATTTTAAAAACGACCTTGGCAGATATGTATCGTCACAGCCCGCCAACCAACACGAAACAGGGGCTACCGCAAGCCAAAGGACATCTATGACGAACACGTATTCCCAACCGGTTCATTCGATGGTGGTGTCCTCCGCTGACGCCCAAGACACCAGCGATGATGTAATAAACAAGATTAGATCGGCTGTAAATGCAAAAATTTCAGGAATACGAGTGGATCGGCTGAGAAAAGCAAAAGACCAAAAGGTGGTACTGGGCTGCCAGTCTAGAGAAGAGCTCGCCAAAGTGGCGGAGAAGCTCAAAAACGGCAACCCAGGACTGATCGCGCAGGAAATGGAAAATAGGGATCCACTTGTGATACTCTATGACGTCCTGAAGAGCAACACTGACGAAGATATCCTTGGAGCCCTCAAACAGCAAAACGGGCATATACTGGGGGCGATACCTGACAAGGACAGCAGGGTTAGTGTAAAATTCCGTAGAAGAGCGAGGAATCCGCACGAAAACCATGTGGTCCTGCAGGTGTCGCCGGCAGTTTGGCAGTGTCTTACCAAAGCGAGGAAAATCCATATCGATATACAGTATATAACGGTCAAAGACCAAACCCCGTTGGTAACTTGCTCAAAATGTTTGGGCTATGGGCATGGCAGGAAGGCATGTAAGGAATCCGTGGATACTTGCAGCCACTGCGCGGGTCCACATTTACGAAGCGAATGCCAGGCGTTCAAATCCGGAGCTCAACCTACATGCCGCAACTGTGAGAACGCCAAACTGGACACGACGAATCATAATATATTCGATAACGAATGCCCGATTAGGAGGAAGTGGGACGCCCTGGCAAGGGCGCGGGTGGCGTACTGCTAAGGGCGCCCAGGATGTGACACGAGCTGACAAAAAACCCCATACTGTTCTCCAAACGAACCTGCAAAGAAAGGAGTTGGCCACCTACGAGCTGATGATTGAGGCCAAAAGGAGGAGCGCAGCGATAGCCCTGATACAGGAGCCCTACGTGGGGGGCATAGGTAGGATGAAGAACTATGCAGATGTACGAATTTACCAGAACACCAGCACAGGTGCCGGTACTGTCAAAGCTGCCATAGCCGTCTTCGACAGGGACCTGATAGTTACGCAAGACACCAACTACACCACGAACAACATCGTAGTGGTCAAGATTAGAACCGGCACCTGGGAGATGGCTGCGATTTCATTCTACCTTGAACCAAACCAGCCCCTCGAGCCATATCTGGATCAGTTGAAGGTAATAGTGGAGGCGTCCGGACCCTACATTCTTGTGGGGGGGGATGCGAACTCTAAAAATACCTGGTGGGGAAGTGGCACAACAGATCGACGTGGCGAAGAGATGGTTGGAGCCCTGGACGAGCTTGACCTGCATATCTTAAATCAGGGAAGTGCTCCGACCTTTGATACTTTTCGGGGGAACAAGAGATACTCAAGCTGCATCGATATCACGGCGTGCTCCTCGGAGATGCTGGCATTAGTGGACGACTGGAAGGTAGACGACAGCGTGACGAGCTCCGACCACAATACCCTAACATATACAATAAACTTAAAGAAAACAAAAGACATTACGATTAATAGTACAACTAGAATATTTAACACTAGGAAGGCGAATTGGGACGAGTTTCATGCGAAATTAGTACAATTACTGGCCGGTAAACAGATTAACAAAATAGACATAGAAAAAATTAAATATAAAATAGAATTAGACGAAACAATAGAAAAATATACTAACTTAATCATAACAGCTTGTAAAGAAACAATACCTGAAAAGAAAAATAATAAAAAACTACACTTACCTTGGTGGAACGATGAGCTCGCCGCGCTGAAGAGGGAAGTAGTCACGAAGAAACGCCGCATCCGATGCGCCGCACAGGTCCGAAGAGCGAAGGTCGTTGAGGACTACCTGGAAAGCAAAGAAAAATATGAAACATTAGCTAAAAAATCACAGATAGATAGTTGGAAGACATTTTGTAGCAGACAGGACAGAGAGGGACTTTGGGATGGCATCTACAGAGTTTTTAAAAGAACAGCCAGAGGTCAGGAGGACCTGCCCCTAACAAAAGATGGGAAAGTTTACAATCCCCAGGAGTCGACAAAAATGCTGGCAGAAACATTTTTCCCGGAAGACCATGGAAGGGATGATAATGCAGATCACCTGCAAATTAGACAAGCTGCCGAGCACGTAAACGACAGGATACAAAATGAAACCCTGGATCCTCCGTTTACCGCTGCAGAAGTCCACAGTGCAGTCGGAAGTTTCAACCCAAAGAAGGCCCCGGGAATTGACGGATTGGCCCCAGACATCTGTCAGCAAGCAATCGCTGGTGACCCTGATGTTTTCTTAGCTTTGGCGAACAAATGTCTGGAACTGCACCATTTCCCGACTATTTGGAAAGAGGCGGCCGTGTTGGTACTTCGGAAGCCGGCCAGGGATGATTACACCAACCCCAAAGCATATCGACCGATTGGTCTCTTACCAGTGCTCGGTAAGGTCCTGGAGAAGATGCTTGTCAGAAGATTAAAGTTCTATATAATACCCGGACTCAGTACTCGCCAGTATGGCTTCATGCCACAAAAAAGCACCGAGGACTCCCTCTATGACTTGATACAACACATTAGAATGAAGCTGAACAACAAGAAAATAATTACTATGGTTTCACTAGACATAGAGGGAGCGTTCGATAGTGCGTGGTGGCCAGCCATCAGGCTTCGACTGGCTGAGGAAAGATGTCCGGTGAATATAAGAAGGCTTGTAGATAGTTACCTCCAGGATCGAAAAGTTAGAGTAAGATATGCCGGTCTGGAACACGTCCAAACTACGACCAAAGGATGTGTCCAGGGTTCGATAGGGGGGCCCATCCTTTGGAACCTTCTGCTGGATCCACTGCTGACCGGCCTGGAGAAGCGGGGCGACTACTGTCAGGCCTTCGCTGATGATGTCGTCCTCGTTTTCGACGGAGACACCGGGCACGAGGTTTCCGTGGCGGCCAATTCGGCACTAGCCTATGTTCAGGAGTGGGGAGTGACGAATAAGCTAAAATTTGCACCACATAAAACAAAAGCCATGGTAATTACCAACAGACTGAAGTATGACTCCCCACTCCTGACCATGGGAGGTACCCAAGTGGAGCTTACTGAGGAAATTAAAATCCTTGGTCTTACCATAGACAAAGGCCTGACCTTTAATACGCACGCGCTCAATGTATGCAAGAAGGTACAGGGCATATACAAACAGCTGTGCAGGGCTGCAAAGGTGAGCTGGGGGCTTCACCCCCAAGTGGTTAAAACTATTTACACTGCGGTAGTAGAGCCGATTGTTCTCTACGCCGCCAGCGCATGGGCACCTGCAACTAAAAAACTAGGTGTGAGGAAGCAACTGAACGCCATCCAAAGAGGCTTCGCCCAAAAGATCGTTAAGGCCTATCGCACTGTTTCTTTGAATTCGGCATTGGTACTGGCTGGAATACTCCCCCTGGACTTGAGAATTCAAGAGGCAGCCGCTCTTTACGAGGCCAAAAGAGGAGTGTTCCACCAGCTGCCCGATGACAGGGTGATAGAGACCAAATTGGATTATACTTCACAGCATATAGAACATCCCGCGCTCAGTACCGTGGTCGACTACGCCCACCTGGACAACCCCATGACTGAAATCACGAATGACTGTGCAACAGAACGTGTGAATATTTACACAGACGGTAGTAAGATCGAGGGGAAGGTGGGCGCGGCCGTATCAGTGTGGAAAAATGGCGCGGAGATCAGAGCTATGAAGTTAAAGCTGGACTCGTCCTGCACAGTATTCCAAGCCGAGCTGTATGCCATGGATAGAGCCGTATCATGGACTCTGAAAAGCTATGAAAGCGAATCCTGGATCCTGAGCGACTCCAGATCCGCCTTGGACTTAGTGAAGAGCGGAAGAGTCTCAAACCCATTGGTGCACAATATAAGGGGGAATATTAGGGCGGTACGAGAACAGGGGCGTTCGGTTAAATTATTTTGGGTTAAAGCGCACGTAGGAAATGTCGGGAACGAGCGAGCTGACAGTCTCGCTAAACAAGCTGCCCTTTACAGCAAGACGGCCGCCGACTACAGTGCCTACCCAATCGCTTCCGTTAAAAGGATTATCAGAGAGGGGTCCCAAAAAATATGGCAAGAACGTTATAATGAAGGTACTACTGCTGCCACAACAAAAATTTTTCTTCCGGACGTCTGCCTAGCGCACAAAATTGTTAACAAAATCGAAATTAGTCCGACCATTACGCAGATGTTTAGTGGACACGGTGGCTTTCGGAAATATTTACACAAATTTAAGCTGACGGATTCCCCAGCATGTAAATGCGATAATGACAATGACGAGGAGCCCGTTCATTTAATAACGGTGTGTCCGAGATTTAGTAAAGAAAGAAGGGATATAGAAACAGAATTAGACATTAAAATAGATTTAGTATCAATAAGTACAATAGTTGAAGATAATAGATTAAGACCAAAATTTTTAGAATTTGCTACCAAAATTGTTACCAAAATTATAATTGAAAATAAATAATGATAATAGATCTGCAGTTACCATGTATTTTTGAATACATGCAATAACACAGATAAAATCATAACACATCCACACACATTCGACAAGAATTAATAGCTATAAAACAATCTCGGACAATGTCTCCGACTTCCGTTGGGGGATCCTTTGTATAATCAATCATAAAAAAAAAAAAAAAAAAAAAAAAAAAAAAAAAAAAAAAAAAAAAAAAAAAAAAAAAAAAAAAAAAAAAAAAAAAAAAAAAAAAAAAAAAAAAAAAAAAAAAAAAAAAAAAAAAAAAAAAAAAAAAAAAAAAAAAAAAAAAAAAAAAAAAAAAAAAAAAAAAAAAACCTAACCTAACCTAACCTAACCTAACCTAACCTAACCTAACCTAACCTAACCTAACCTAACCTAACCTAACCTAACCTAACCTAACCTAACCTAACCTAACCTAACCTAACCTAACCTAACCTAACCTAACCTAACCTAACCTAACCTAACCTAACCTAACCTAACCTAACCTAACCTAACCTAACCTAACCTAACCTAACCTAACCTAACCTAACCTAACCTAACCTAACCTAACCTAACCTAACCTAACCTAACCTAACCTAACCTAACCTAACCTAACCTAACCTAACCTAACCTAACCTAACCTAACCTAACCTAACCTAACCTAACCTAACCTAACCTAACCTAACCTAACCTAACCTAACCTAACCTAACCTAACCTAACCTAACCTAACCTAACCTAACCTAACCTAACCTAACCTAACCTAACCTAACCTAACCTAACCTAACCTAACCGATTGATATAAAAATTTTAAAAATAGTCAAAAATGTCTTCGTTGGTTCTTTTTGTGCTTTGTTTCGATTAGTTTAGTAGTTTTTGTAGTCCCCCTGCTCGTTCCCGTCATCTAAAATTAAATTCGTTCACAAATAAAAAATTTCATATTAAAATTATAATTACGTAAAAAATATTTTTTCGTCAGATCATTGTAAAATTAGGCTTAAATTCATCGTGTACTTACCTGTAACACCGCTCCATACTTTGTTTCCCGTATTTAAAGCGGGAAATCGGAAAAAAAGGCCCTCCCACCCACCCTTTCTTCATTGACCATATAGATTTTAGTGACCTTGGGCAATTAAAAACCTTTTTAACCAGTTTATAATTAACTTTTTGGGAATTTTATTTTAGATTCTTGTTCCTAGTGTCTAGCTTAATAAACTCAACGATGATACGTACACCTACTAAACAGTCACTCTCCCCCCGACGTCTCTTTGAGGAATCAGAGGCCTCCAGCAGCCCCGTCGCGCCGTCTAGCCCTTCACAAAAGTCCACTTCCACTATAGTTATGGAAAATACTTTTGAACCGGAATACAATTATAGGCCACAAATAAATTCATCGTCATCGGAAGAAATATGCAAAGTAGCTAAAGTCCTTGCCGAACAGGGCTACAGGAAGCTCGAAGAGTCTCGTAATATGAGCCGGGACATCAAGGCGGCAGTACGCAGCGCCATTAAAGGCTTATACGACCTAGTAATTAATATAAAGAATATAGAAGAATTTAAAACTCAGGAAAATCAAAACTTAAAATCTCATTACGAACATCTTTTACAAAACAAAGAGGGAAAAGTTGCCCAAGCTATTGAGGACGCAATCTTAAAGAATATTAATGAACAATCTGAGATAAAGGAAATAATTAGACAGAATACATTGAAACTAGAGGAATTAAAGATTGAATTGACTAAAAATAATAACACAAATAATAATACACAAAATATTAAACCTATACTCACCAAAGCCACCAAGCAGCACAATCCTTCTTCTTCCTCACCGAATCCATCTTCACTGAGCCAGTCTTCGTACAACCTACAAGAAAGCAAAATAATTAATCAGGCACATGTATACACACCACCACCAACACACCCACTTACCTTTGCAGAAACCGTGAAAAATAGACCTCGATTTCCCATAATGGTTAGCAAAATAATTAATCAGGCACATGTATACACACCACCACCAACACACCCACTTACCTTTGCAGAAACCGTGAAAAATAGACCTCGATTTCCCATAATGGTTGAGTCCGCTGACCCTCGTCACACCAGCGAAGACATCATAGAAATAGTCAAGAGTAAGGTCGACATCATAGATCTTGGAATAGCAGTTAACAAGGTATCAAAACTTAGCAAACAAAGGGTAATTATAAATTGCGATTCTGCAAAGGATAGAGAGGCTATGCAGGACGCAATAAGGAAGCAAGAAAACAAGTTAACAGTTCAGACAGCACGCACCAGAAACCCCCTTGTTAAGCTAGTTGGAATTATTTCGGAGCTAACAAATGAGAAAATAGAGGAGGCCATATACAAACAAAATTCTGGATTACTCAGGGAAGTGGATTCTACACAGAAAACGTTTAAGATCATACAGAGGAAAAAGGGTAGGACAAGCATACTATGCAATGTAATTGCTGAAGTGAGCCCGACTCTCTGGCAGTATCTCAAGGATCAGAAAATTCGCATAGGGTACCAAATAATTCCGGTAATAGATCAATCACCAGTCATCCAATGCTTCAAATGCTTAACTTTTGGACACAAAGCAGTAGAATGTCACAATAATATTAGCTGCGGATATTGTTCAGAAGGACACGACAGCAGAGAATGCCCAAACAGAAACACGGCACCAGTATGTAGCAATTGCACGAAAGCAAAGCACGAAGATAAGACACACCCAGCGTATAGCCCAGAATGCCCCATTTGGAAAAAATGGGATAAACTAGCCAGAAACTCAGTATCTTACTCCTAAAAAAGGGCACCTCGATGAAACAAATAGTTATGACAAATGATAAATATAGCAATATAATAAAAATAGCACAGTGTAATTTGGGAAGAGGACTTGCAGCTACTCAAGAGGTCTTGCACGAAGGAAGCAGAAGGGGCTACCTAGCACTTCTCCTCCAAGAACCGTACGTAGGAGTAGCTGGCACATTCTCTTCACCATTTAGAATAGTACAGAAAACTACAAATAGAATTAAACCAATAAAAGCAGCAATAACAATACTAAACCCAAATATAGAAATAATATGCAGCAATAACTTTGTAACCGAAAATATCGCAGCCACAATAATTAAATTAGAAAATACAAAGATAGGTTTAATATCAGTATACTTTGAAGACACGGAAGACCTTAATGAATATCTACTCCAATTAGACACCATAATAGAGAAACTCGAAACAGACCTAATTATCATAGGCGGCGACATTAACGCCAAAAGCCCATGGTGGGGTCACAACGAGGAAGACAAAAGAGGTACTATCTATGCAAATTTCTTAGCAGCAAAGGAGCTAGAGGTGGTCAACGAAGGATCTACGCCAACGTTTCACGTATTTCGCCAAAACAGAGTCTATCAAAGTATAGTAGATGTCACCGTATGCTCCCAAGTCTTGTTGAATAAAATTAAAAATTGGAAAGTCGACGAAGGATTTGTAACCACTTCTGATCATCGTGCAATAACTTTTGAAATAGATACCGGAAAAACTAAGAGTAATGAAATTAAGCGAACAAGTACAAGAATTTACAATGTTAAGAAAATTGACTGGAAAAAATTTAATGAAACACTACTTAACAAACTAACTCAAGAAAATATGAACAAAAACCAAGTAATTAATGCAAATACAGTAATTGAACTGGAGCAGATAGTGAATAAATATATTTTATGTATTAAAACAGCGTGCGAAGAGTCTATACCTAAACTAAGTCCATACATCACAAAGAAAATAAACTGGTGGAATGAAAAATTAACAAAATTAAAAAGGATAGTTGTACAAAATAGAAGAAAAATTAGAAAAGCTAACCTGAATAGAAAACCATATATCATAGAAGAGTACCAAAAAAGCCTGGAAGAATATAAAAATGAAATATTATCGTGTAGAACATCTAGCTGGAAAGAATTCTGTACATCACAAGAGAAAGAATCCATTTGGGACAGGGTGTATAGAATCCTACGAACGACTACCAAAAACTCGGACGATACACTCCTTAAAAACAAAAATAATATAGACCTTAGTGCTCAAAAATCCGCAGACCTTCTTGCTGAGAGTTTTTATCCTCTTGATGACCCAAATACGGACACCCCTTACCATCAAAAATTAAGACAGGAAATCCAAGAAAAAATAACCTCATTGCAAAACCAAATCCAAGAGGACGACACAATACCTTTTAATAAAACAGAATTAGACACCATTATGAAAAGCTTAAAACCATCAAAAGCTCCTGGACACGACGGCTTCACTGCAGATATATGTACAAATGCTTATAATACTGAACCCGAAGTTCTCTTGGAAATATTTAATAAGTGTCTGTTGGTAGGATATTTCCCAAAGGTTTGGAAAATAGCCATTATAAAAGTGTTAAGAAAACCAGGAAAAGATGATTATTCCCAACCAAAGTCGTATAGACCAATAGGCTTACTACCGATTCATGGTAAGATATTAGAAAAACTCTTCTGCAACCGTATTCTTTGGCATTTAGGAAACACAAATAAAATTTGCGAACTACAATACGGATTTTTACCTCAAAGAAGCACTGAAGACGCCCTATTTAAAGCTATGTCTATTATCAGATATGCAGTGAACAATAAAAAGCTCGTAGCAGTAGTATCTTTAGATATAGAAGGGGCGTTTGATAACACATGGTGGCCGAAAATAATAGAACAACTTTTTAACAAGAAATGTGACCCGTATCTGATTAGAATGGTCGCCAGTTATCTCAGCGAAAGAGAAGTCACAGTACAGTATGCGGGATGCAAAACGACAAGATTTACAAATAAAGGCTGTATACAGGGCTCTACGGGTGGCCCAATGCTGTGGAATCTACAGTTGGATCCCTTATTGGAAAAAGCCAAGACTCTACCATCACATGTGCAAGCTTTCGCCGACGATATTCTGGTGATAGCCTCAGCTGACAATACAGAAGATTTAAATAAAAAAGTAAATGAAACATTAAACTGCATATCGGAATGGGGAATACAAAATAAAATGAAATTTGCTACACAAAAAACCCAAGTAATCGTAGTCACAAAAAAGATAAAATATGAAAGCCCCATATTTAAACTCAATAACGATACCCTCAACATTTCTTCTTCATTAAAACTACTAGGTTTAACAATAGATTCAGGACTCAATTTCAAATTACATTTAGAATCAGTATATAGTAAAACAACAAAGTTATACCAATCAATAGCTAAAACCGTAAAAGTCACGTGGGGATTAAACCCAGAAATAGTAAGAACTTTGTACATAGCAGTTATAGAACCTATAGTTTTGTATGCCGCCAGTGTATGGGAGCCTGTAATAGAAAGAAAATATGCTGAAAGAATATTAAATAGAATAACACGTATGTTTGCAATAAAAATAAGTAAAGGATATAGAACAATTTCTCTTAACGCTTCCACCATGATAGCTAGTATCCTGCCACTAAATTATAGAGTACAAGAAGTTGCTGAACTGTACAAAATTAAAAAAGGAAAACCTATGCCAAGTCTACCCGGTAGACCAATAGAAAATAATATAAGTCCATTCGATCTTCCACATCCTTCCGATAGAAAATCTCTTGCGTTCACAGAAATAAAAAGCACCGTAGATCTTTCAATTATAGATAATGACTGGCCACAAATATATACCGATGGGAGTAAAACAGAGGAGAAAGTGGGAGGAGCTTTTACGTGGTGGGAAGGAGAACGAGAGAAAACATACAGAAATTTTAAACTCGAAAGTTACTGTTCCGTGTTTCAGGCTGAGTTGATGGCTATATCACGTGCTTTAGATCTAGTAACGAGCAAAAAGATGAAATCAAAGACAGTTAATATTCTTTCAGACTCCAAATCCGCTCTACAAAGCTTAGAAGATCCCAACAATCTACATCCATTAGTTAACAGAATAAGAAATACTATTACACAAATAGAGAACACAGGGGGTGCTGTTAAATTGTTTTGGATAAAAGCACATGTTGGTATAACAGGCAATGAAAGGGCAGATGAATTAGCAAAAGCTGCGGCACTTACAAAAAAGACAGCATCCGTTTACGACGCAATTCCCATTTCCACAGTGAAATGGATGTTAAGACAAAACACAATAAATAAATGGCAAGATAAATATACAGCAGAAAATACAGGAGCTACAACTAAAATATTTCTCCCGGATGTAAGAAAAGGACACAAAATATTAAAGAAAATAAAGATAAACAACTTAATAACTCAAATTTTAACAGGACACGGAGGGTTTGGAGAATATCTGAATAGATTCAAAATAAAAGATTCACCAAAATGCGACTGCGATGACATATCAGACGAGACGATAATACATGTGTTGTGCGAATGTACGAAATTCACAACAAAAAGATTAGATATAGAAATAATATTAAATATAGATATCAAGAAAGAAAATTTAGAAATTTTACTTGAGAAAGATGAAAGCAGAGCCATATTTTTAGACTATGCTACACAAATTGTAAAACTAGTAAATAATAGTAATAAGAGTAAATAAATAAAAAAAAAAAAAAAAAAAAAAAAAAAAAAAAAAAGAGAGATTAATTTGAGAATGATTGATGAAAATTGATTAATAATCAATGATAATAGTGTACATATGATAAATTAGAAGGTAATTATAATAAGTGTGAAGAAATTACGATAAATCAATGAAAATAGAATAAATATGATAATGAATAAGAAAATTTTTAAGTAACAGAAAAAGTATAAATTACTAAAAGAATAGTATGTTAAAATGACAGACAAAAGGTTGTTGCAAAATAAAAAGCAACAGACAAGTAACAGCAAATTTACATAAAAAAAAAAAAAAAAAAAAAAACCTAACCTAACCTAACCTAACCTAACCTAACCTAACCTAACCTAACCTAACCTAACCTAACCTAACCGGAATTCCGGCTCCGTCCGCAGTCGAGAGCGCACGCGTACGAGGTGTTTCTGTGACCTTCCGGAGTGATTAATTCTTTTAAAAATTCGAAAAAGTGGTTTTTCCTTGACGGATTTCGACGTATAATATACCAAAAGTTGTGGAATTGAAAGATCTATAAAATGGTGTAAAGTGTGTTAAAATATGTGTAAAAGTGGGCCAGTTATGGTCGAAAAACCAAAATAGTGAAAAATTTCGGAACTTTCACCTAAAACGCTGCCGAAACTAGATCGACGAGGTGTACTTTTTATTACACCGCTAGACGCGCCCTCACGAGGACTATAAAAGGACACCAATTTTGGATTTTTCCCGTGCGTGCGCGCGGAGAAAATCAAGAAAAACCGAAAACCACGTGGCCACGTGCTCTCGCTTCCCGGCACCAGAGGGCGCTGGAATTAAGCCCAAACGAAGGAGGACATCGAGACCTATACGGAGGCACCTCGGACATTAAAATCAGTTGAGTGGTTTCAAAGTTATTGCAATTTAAAAAAATTTCTAAATTTAAAATTTTAAAAGTTAAAATCTAGATCGACAACCCCTAATTATTTTTTAAAAATATTATAGAACTTAAATTACTTTATCTAAATTCCAAATTTCATATTTTTTGATAAAGCCGTTTCGGAGATATAAATTTTTAAGGTTTAAGGGTGACCACGTGGGGGTTGAAGCGAGGGTGCAATAGCTTTGAAACATTACTCAAAAAATAGCTGTAGACAAAATAAGCCTGTTAAATTTTTTGTATAATTTTTTAGCTATAGTATGTATTTTTAATTTTAATATTTTGTACCAAATTCATACTTTTCATCCCCCCATAAATCGGGGGTAGCTTTTTTAAATTTATATAACACCACAATCAAATAGCACTCAAAAAATCCTTTAAAATGAGCCCAAGCACGGCCAGACTACTCTAAAAAACAAAAAAGTTATAAATTTTGACGTAAGTTATGGCCATTTTGGCGGCCATCTTGAAAAATTAAAAACGGGCATAACTTTGTCTGCACTTGTCGCAGAGAAGTGCGGTTTTCTTTGAACTAAATGCGGCAAGCCTCTCTACAAAATATACCGTGCCCCGACTCTATGTAGAGTCTCGAACCAAATTTAAAAAATAAGACCAAAAACATATAGCCCTCACTGAGACAAAACAAACGAGGCGTCGCACGGCCCTCAGCGACGATTGGTTCCCGAGATATTGATTTTAAAAGTTTTATCTAGATTTAGATCTAAATTCCAGCCGCCATCTTGGAATATTTTAAACGTGAATATCTCGGCAACCGCTTGTCGTAGGACAGTGCGGTTTTCACTGTTGACAATCCCTCTTCAAGGGCTACAGGAACATAGTAATTGTAGGACTCTACATAGAGCCGAGGTAGAGACGTGCGGAATTAGGCGCTAGGAGTAGTTTAGTGTAGTTTAGTAGTAGTTCTAGTTAGTTTAGGAAGTTTTACGAATTGCTTTTGCAATTATTCACTCATAAAGCGACTATACATCGCTCTAGGATAATATTTTACAAACTGCTATTGCAGGAATATTTTATAAAAATTTCTTTTTCATTTTCCTTCTTTTTTACTTGTTTTTCCAAATTGACGCAACCTCCAACATGCATCGGACGCCTATAAAGGGCCTAGAGAGGAACACACCGTCGAGTGCTCCCTCTAATGACACAAAAAAATCTGCACAACGAGTCATAGACATGACGGAAAAGGTAACGCCCGATCCTGTCCCAATAAAGGCGCAGGACGCCCCAGCCACTTATAGACTGAGCAGACAAACGGGACCTAAGAACAGAGAAGGACGCAAGGAAGAAGAGGGACTTATACAGACCCATTCACCAGTAAAGGCTGCACAAAAACCAGTAGTACAGGAAGCCAAACAAATAGTAAAACTGGTGGACGGCGTGATAAACGGTTCCGGAAATATGAAAAGGGAGTACAAAACGGACCTGCAACGAGCTAGTGAATGGATTAAGAAAATAATCCCTATCCTTACCCAGGCCGAAACAGCCCGAAAGGGACCCGGGGGCTCAGCGGGGGGGGTGGAGGTAGGCACAAATACCGAACCTACACCCGAGGCGCCCTCGGAACCCAGCCTGACTAAAGACCTGATTGAAAAGATCGACGCGGTCACTCGGCTCCTAGTGGTAAATAC
Source organism: Boloria selene (assembly GCA_905231865.2). Taxonomy (NCBI): domain Eukaryota; kingdom Metazoa; phylum Arthropoda; class Insecta; order Lepidoptera; family Nymphalidae; genus Boloria; species Boloria selene. The sequence continues at coordinate 12,320,876 of HG993150.1, read as the reverse complement.
AGAGGGTGCACGGGATCTCAGCGAGAAACTGACGAAGTGTAATGACATTGTGGAGCGTAGCTATGCTAGTGTAGCCGCTGCGGTGCCACAGCGACAAGCCGTAAGACCTAAAGCTCTACACTCGGTAGTTGTAACATCTAAGAATGAGAAGCATTCAGGGGAAGAAGTCCTGGAAAGGATAAGAGAGACTATAGACGCAAAAGAAGGATGGATAAAGGTAGAGAGAGTCCGGAAGGCGAAGGACAGAAAGGTTATTATGGGCTTTGAGAATGAGGAGGAGAGGAAAAAAGCAAAAGAGAAAATGTTAAAGGAGGGAACGGGACTTGTAGTTGAGGATGCCAAAAATCGGGACCCACTTCTGGTTCTCAGAAATGTCCTCAAACGACACTCAGATGAAGATATCATTAAGGCTCTGAGGAATCAGAATAAGGACCTCTTTGACAGCCTCAACCCCAAGGATGATCGCATTACTCTTAAATTTAAACGAAGGGCCAGAAACCCGCTCGAGAATCATGTGGTGATTAGCACCTCGCCCATCCTATGGAGCAGAATAACGCAGAGGGTAAGGATACGCATCGATATCCATTGGGTTAGGGCAGAGGACCAGTCGCCGCTGGTTCAGTGCAGTAGATGCCTGGGATACGGTCATTCGCGCAAATTCTGCAAGGGCTCGGAGGATGTATGCAGCTATTGTGGCGGCTATCACCTTAGACCGGAATGCCCTGAAATGCAAACGGGGGGTCCACCCTGCTGTATTAACTGCAAAAATGCAAAGCATAGCAATACCGAGCACAACGCATTTAGCGGCGACTGTCCTGTCAGGAAAAGGTGGGACGAAATAGCCCGCTCAGCAGTAGCATATTGCTAAGGGCATGTCAATCGATAAATCGGCAAAAACTCTCCTTCAAGCCAATCTCCAGAGAAAGAAACTGGCATACTCCGAGCTTCTTGTCGAAGCCTCCAACCGCGGGGCGTGGGTGGCCCTGGTACAAGAGCCATACGTCGGCAGAGAGGATTGTCTTAAGGGTAGGAGGGGGATCAGGGTTTTCCAGAGTGCGGATGGTAGAAACGGGACTGTTAAGGCGGCAATTATTGTTTTCGACGCAAACATACAGGTAAAACAGTACCCAGAACTCACCACCAACAACATCACAGTGGTGGGAATCCGAATCCGCACAAAGGAAATTATCCTGGTCTCCTTCTACTTTGAGCCTGATCTGCCGATGGACTCATACCTGGCCCATCTACGCCGGGTGCAGTGCGAGACGGGAGCTCGGAGTATGATAATTGGGGGAGATTCAAACGCGAAATGTGCATGGTGGGGGAGCCCTACCACGGATAAAAGAGGCATAGACATGCACGGGACCCTGGAGGATCTCGGCCTCTGCATTTTGAACAAAGGTGACATTCCCACATTCGACACCATCCGTGGCGGTGTAAGATACACCAGCTTCGTTGACTTGACCGCAGTATCGCCTGATCTGCTCAGCTTGGTGGAGGACTGGCGCGTGCACGAAGACCTGACCGGCTCGGACCACAACGGAATCATTTTTTCAATTAAGACTAAAAGCACCAACACAAACAATATTAGACATACCACTCGTAAATTCTTCACAAGAAAGGCAAATTGGATCCAGTTTCATGAGAAACTGGATCAAATTTTAGGCCAAAACAATATAACAATAGAAAATATTAGAAACATAAACTCAGAAATCGAATTAGATAAATTAATTATTAACCTTAATACTTCAATTGATATAGTGTGTAACAAAACAATTCCAAAAATTAAAAATAAAGAGATACTTACTATGCCGTGGTGGTCCGAGGAGTTGGCGGCGCTTAAGCGCGAGGTGGCCACCAAGAAGAGCAGAATCAGGTGCGCGGCACCGGTTAGACGTCAGATGGTAGTCGAAGCGTATCTAGAGGCAAAAAACAAATATGAAGCAGAGGCAAGGAACGCGCAGACACGTAGTTGGGTGGGTTTCTGCGAAAAACAGGACAGGGAATCGATGTGGGACGGAATCTACAGGGTGCTGAGTAGAACGAGTAGGAGAGAAGAAGATCCACCGCTGAAGGTAGACAGCTTGCAGCTGGACGCAAAGGGCTCAGTCAAACTTATGGCCGAAACCTTCTACCCTAAGGACTCCAAGGAACATGACACCGAGGAGCACCGAAGGGTGAGGTTGCAAGCCGAAAAATCCTGCGAGGAAACCTCTTCGGAAATATGGGATCCGCCCTTCACTCCAGTTGAACTGAAGCTGGCCAGTAAATCCTTTAATCCGAAGAAGGCACCAGGCGTGGACGGCTTTACCGCAGATATTTGCCTGAACGTGATAGAGCACGACCCCGAACTTTCCCTCACTTTATTCAACAGGTGTCTTGAACTCCGGCACTTCCCCACGCCCTGGAAGGAGGCAACGGTAATTTTCCTCCGGAAACCGGGGAAAAACACGTATACGACACCACGGTCGTATCGCCCGATAGGTCTCCTTCCGGTGCTTGGGAAAGTGTTGGAGAAGATGCTTGTTGCCAGACTGAAGCACCACCTAGCGCCCAAACTGAGTACCCGTCAGTTTGGCTTTATGCCCCAGCGTAGCACCGAGGACGCCCTCTATACCCTAGTAAATCACATCAGAAAAGGCTTGACAAATAAAAAACTGCTGACACTTGTGTCCCTTGATATAGAAGGCGCCTTCGACAACGCATGGTGGCCTCGTATAAAAGTCAGACTGGCGGAGGAACGAGTGCCTCTAAATATCAGAAGGCTCTTGGGCAGCTACATGAACGAAAGGAAAGTAAGGACACGTTACTGCGGGGAGGAGTTTGTGAGGGAAACGGAGAAGGGTTGCGTGCAGGGGTCCATAGGCGGACCGATTCTGTGGAACCTTCTGATAGATCCCTTGCTTTGTGAGCTGGAGGCCAGAGGACACTACGTTCAGGCATTCGCGGACGACGTGGTCCTGGTCTTCGAGGGAGAGACGGCTCAGGAGGTCGAATGCCGGGCCAATGCCGCCCTCGAGCATGTGAGGGAGTGGGGAGTCCTAAATAAGCTGAGGTTTGCGCCGCAAAAAACCAATGCAATGGTAATTACGCGCAAACTAAAGCATGACACCCCACGCCTCCACATGGGCGGGGTCGACATCGGCCTGGTCAAAGAGCTCAAGTTACTGGGAGTCGTCTTGGACCACAAACTAACTTTTAACGCCCACGTCACGAGTGTCTGCAAGAAGGCTATTGCCTTCTACCAACAGCTATCGCGAGCTGCAAGATCAAGTTGGGGCCTTAACCCCGAAGTAATACGCTCCATTTACCGAGCGGTTGTTGAGCCAGTGATTTTGTACGCGGCTGCCGTATGGGAGCCATCGGTAAAAAAGAAAGGAATCTGTAAGCAACTAAACATAGTCCAAAGGGGTTTCGCCCAAAAACTGTGTAAATCATATCGGACTACCTCCCTGAACTCGGCACTTTTGCTCGCTGGGATACTCCCCCTCGACCTACGTGTCCGCGAAGCCGCGGCGTTATATGGTGCGAGGAGGGGGGTGCCCCAGAGAGAGATAGGAGATCGGGAGGTCGAGCGGAGATACCCTGCTCTGCAGTTGCCACATCCCGCAGAGCATGTCAACATAGAGGTTGAGTGCCTGGCAGACCAAGACCAAGTGATGACCCATAGTGGCTACGACGTAAAAATCTACACAGACGGAAGCAAGATTGAGGGCAAGGTGGGGGCGGCGCTATCCGTATGGAGTGGCGATGCTGAAACCAAAGCCCTCAAGCTTGCTTTACCGTCTTTCTGCACAGTGTACCAAGCGGAGCTCCTGGCTATATGCAGGGCGGCGCAAATGACTGTAGAAAGTCCTGCCAGAACAACAGGCATATACTCTGACTCGATGTCAGCGCTCCAGACCGTAGCCAACGTGGAAGCCCTCCATCCCCTGGCCGTGGAGGCGCGGGGCCACCTGAGGAGGGCCATGCTCCAGGACAAACAAGTTAGTTTGTTCTGGATCAAGGCCCACGCAGGACTAGAGGGGAATGAGCGCGCCGACATTTTGGCAAAGGAAGCCGCGCTAAAATCAAAGCGTACCCCTAACTATGATAGCTGCCCGGTTTCATTCATCAGGCGAAGCATTCGAATGCGATCGCTTGATGAATGGAACCAGCGTTATCAGAGCGGAGAAACGGCGAGTGTCACAAAGACATTCTTCCCGGACGCGATAACCGCGTACAGGACAATTGGCAGGATGGGGGTGGACAGACTCGTCACCCAGATGTTGACGGGGCATGGCGGATTCTCCGAGTACTTGCATCGATTCAAGTGCAAGGAGAGTCCGTCGTGCGTCTGCGACCCTGAGTGTCCAGAGTCTGCCCTCCATGTACTTGTGGAGTGTCCTGTACATGTAAAGGAGAGACACGACTTGGAAATAGAAATAGAGCAAAAAATAGACATTAATACATTACATAAAATTATTAACGACAAAAGTAAAAGGGAAATATTCCTGCAATTTTGTAAAAAACTGGTCAAAATTGTAAACAACAGAAATAAAAGCTAGTAAAATTATGTTAGACTAATATAATTCAGTATATGAGTGGTAACATAAAAAATGTAAGTAGTATATAAGTAGGAATATTGTAAATAGTAGTAAATAGTATTTGTAGTACGAAATGCAATTTCATACACAAATACAGTAAAATAATAGATAGTTGTAAACAAATATTAATAGTAATAAGAAAATGTAATAGTAATGTAAGAAAAATGTAAAAGTAATGCAAGGAAATGTAATAGCAATGTAAGAAAAATGTAATAATAATAATAGAATAGAAATTATTGTAAAAATAAAATGTAGATAGAAATAAGCATAGAAATTTAGGAAAAAATATAAATAGCACTAAGTCGTATCCCACTTATTATGTAAATAAAAAATTTAAAAACCCTGCCCACTTATTATCCCGTGTAAGTTAGAAAAGTAAGCAAAAGTAGAAATAGAAAGAACGAATGCGGACGAATGAAAGAAAGAACAAGTATGCGGAATGGAAGTGCGAGAGGCATTAAAGCGAGAACTGGTATGAACGATATAGCTAATATAGTCTCCTTCCCAACCATGTTGGAGGTTCTAGTATTTTAATTAAAGAAAAAAAAAAAAAAAAAAAAAAAAAAAAAAAAAAAAAAAACCTAACCTAACCTAACCTAACCTAACCTAACCTAACCTAACCTAACCTAACCTAACCTAACCTAACCTAACCTAACCTAACCTAACCTAACCTAACCTAACCTAACCTAACCTAACCTAACCTAACCTAACCTAACCTAACCTAACCTAAGTTACTATTAAAAGATAATAACATAAATTGGTAACAAAAATTTATAAATTAGATATAAAAAGATTCTGATCATCATGTCAGAAGTTTGTAGTTTCAATAAAAAAAAAAAAAAAAAAAAAACCTAACCTAACCTAACCTAACCTAACCTAACCTAACCTAACCTAACCTAACCTAACCTAACCTAACCTAACCTAACCTAACCTAACCTAACCTAACCTAACCTAACCTAACCTAACCTAACCTAACCTAACCTAACCTAACCTAACCTAACCTAACCTAACCTAACCAAGTCCCGCTCGAGCTGCGGAGGCGAGCGCACGCGTGCAAACAGCGAAAACCGCGCTCCGCTAACTCTAACGGTTCAAAAGTTACGATAAAAATAAGAAAAGTGGGAAAAGTGACGTGTTAAGACCTAAAAAGTGTTGAATCCGAAGTAAAAAGTGCCGACAAACACTGTGTGCTATTTTGTTTTTCGGAAATCGCACAATTTAAACCGTTTTTGGACGAAAAACCGAAAATTGGTTTTTGACCAAACAGTTTTCGGCAAACGCTGCACTCAAACGATCTACGACCCCCGAATTTTATTGGTGCGTTGTGTAGTGAACAGTGACCTTCATCTGTGACCCAACTTTCAGAATTTTCTGATCACGCTAAGTGGGCCAAAAAGCCAAAAAAAACAAAAGTGACGCAATTGCTCCTTTCTAAGTCGAGCAATTGCGATCGCCGAAAACTGACCAGGATCGAAGCCCGGACCGAGAAGAGCACGACAAGGTTTCTCCCGTTAATTTATTCCTGTTAGAACCAGAGTTATCGTATATGTAAATTTGTAAAATTTTAGACCTAAGTTTAAACACTAATATCTAGGAATTATCAGTGACGACCCCCCCCTGAAAAAATATATATTATAGAACAATTCCTTAAGAATTTTTCAGTGCAAGTTTCGTCCAAATCCGTTCAGGGGATCCTGAGATATTAGTGTTCATATTTTTTAAGGAAAAAGTGCATGAAACATTTTAGTTTAGATATTTTTACGTAAAATTCTCTATATAGATTAGTGTACGTGATATTGTTTGTCTGTTGAATAATATATTTTTGATTAAAAATTTTAAAATTTTCAAAAAAGTCAAAATTTTAGAAAAATAGCATTCAGAATCGTTAGATTATAATTAAATAAAATTAACCTCAAAATTTGTTCAGATAAAATTTTTATAGTTTCCTCGCAATTCAATTTTGAAAATTTTAAAAATTTTCCAAATTTCTCAAAAATTAAAAATTAAATTAGCGTATATCATTGTAAATTATATAGAATAAATATAAAAAATTTTTGGCATAGTAAAAGTTTTATCGTTTTAGAGTTAGCAGGGATATATTTTTTCAACAGACAAAAAATGCACAATTTTAATTTATATTAGTTAGTGGGAGGAGCTTGTTCGTATATAAGATTGCCAAGTTCGAGCGGTATCATAAATTAGTATAATATTATTTATTTATTTTGTTCCACTGAATCCAGAAAGATCTAGAGAAATCTCGAACATTCTCGAAGTCTTGTTACGATCGATGTGCCAAGTTCGAGTTGATGTTAATATTTAATATATTTTGTACAACTTTTCTACCAAAACTAGACTTTATAGACTTAGAATTTTTATTCTATTTTATTTATATGTAATTTTATCTTAGACAAGAAAAGTTGTTATATTGGACCTTAAGAACATAGAATTAAGATTTAGGAATAGGAACAAATCGAACCTGCTACCAAGTCACTACCACTGAGCCATAAGGTTTTAAAAATTTTTTCTTTTTTATTCAAATTTTTATTGTTTCTTTTATATAGCGATTTATATCCTCATCCCCTAATCAACCCTCATCCCCTCCCCCCTCTTTTTCCAAATCTAAAATCCCAAACTCGACGAGTGCAACCCTCATCCCCCTTCTAGCACATCCCTAAAACCCGACCCCACCAATCGTCTCCCCACGAAACCCCCCCCCCCAACCCCCCTCCCCCCCGCAAATTTCAAACCCAAATAACTCCTAAAGTACTGAACGGATCTGGACAAACTTGGTATCAGGTGAAAGGTCTTTTTAAGCCGCACCTAATCAACCCCTTTTTAAATTTTTAAACTCACCCCTAATAGCCAAAAACCCTAAAAAACCCCTTTAACTTTTAACCTACTCCTACGATTTTCTTGAGAAAAATATATAATACAGATAACACAGGCTTAACCTATATTCAAAATTAAAATCTGCAAATATCCTAGAAACAACCCTTAAATTAACCCTTAAACAATAAATCGCTATAACTTAGTGAAAAATAAACTTAGATACCCCGTCCTTGGGCTCTTTGGAAAGGGCTTGAGGAGATCTAACCCCTCTTTACAGAGTTAGGTCTCTAAGACCCATACACAAAAACTTAGGACATAAAAGTAGATTTAAGTAGATTTAAGTAATTTTACTGTACTAAGTTGACCTTAGACATATAACTGAGCACTATACACTCGGTTATATTTAGTAATATTGTTTATTGTATTGACACTGTATTTAGAATTTGACGAAAACCGAGCTTCCGAAATGCACCGTACACCTCCGACCTCCAGACCCTCTACATCCAAACGCATACCCACACCTACTGACACACAAAAAACTACACCTATACCATCTATGGAGAAACTAGGCATAGAAAACAAATCAGTAGAGGACATACTAGCAAAAACTAAAAAGCACGTGGACAACATCAATTATAACCTTAAACTATCCGGTAATATTAAAAGATCCATAAAAGACGAAATTGCTCAAAGTACAAAGGGTCTGTACGATATAGTGGTGCAAATTGCAAAGATCAAATTACAGGACAACAGCCCCGGCCAACCAGGAGAACCCATACGAGCATTGGATGAACGAAGTGATGGAATGGAAAAAATGCATAAAGCAATAAAAGACCAGACAGAGAAAATAGAGTCCTTGGAGGAAACTGTCGAGTTATGGTTTACCGCCATAAAGGACGCAAACAAGTTGTACATCAAGGATTTCGATGAACATAAGGCAGTAACACAAGACATCCATCAG
>HG993150.1:12295000-12307500 GCA_905231865.2 Boloria selene | reverse complement strand
AGCAATTTCTTCTTCAAACTCCTGACTTCAGACACGTCATTTGCGGCGACTTCAACGGCTGGCACGCGATCTGGGGCTCCCGATCCAACAACAGCCGGGGAGAAGACATAGCCAATTTAGTGGTCGCCCGGGACCTCACAGTCTGCAACGTTGGTGACACTCCTACCTTCCACACGGTGACACATGGTGTCCCACGGGATTCCATTGTCGATATTACTCTCGTGAGCAACTCCGTCGTTAGCGTTGTGGACTGGTCGGTCGATGCCAGCATCTGTCCATCATCTGACCATAGCGCCATTCGCTTTGGCGTATCTCTCGGCATTGAAAAACCAGTTAAAAGTCTGAAACTCTCCACCTATAAATACAACACTGGCTCTGTAAAATGGGAATCGCTTCAGGAGCGATTTGAAGCAGAAATGACTCGTCATTTACCATCCTGTCCCAATTTTGACGACATGAACACCAACAATCTTAACCAGTATGTAGACGAATTCATCACTTCTATCCAACTCACTTGCGACAAACTTCTTCCGAAGTCCCGTGGTCCTCCACAGCGAGCTCCATGGTGGAACGACAACCTTGAGGCACTTAAAAAATCAGTTATCAAGATCCACCACAAATTATCGAAAGCTGTCCGACGTAAACAACCACTCGAACAACTGATTGAGGAACGCAACCGGCTCAGACGTGAATACTCTGATGCCTTTTGTAACGCCTCAACTGAACATTTTAAGGACTTCTGCAGCCGGCAAAAGAAGGAGGACGTCTGGTCGGTTACCAATCGAATAATCAAAACGCGTCCACTCGCACAAGCGCCCGCCACTCTGCGTTTGGACGATGGCACTTATACGAAGAACTCTAAGGATACTGCTCGTGCACTCCTTGATAAGTTCTACCCTGACGACACCATAGATACAACTGCACAAATTAGTCTTCGCTTAGATATGTATAAACCCATTAGCTCTTCCTCAGAACCTCCGTTTACTCTTGACGAAATACTGGACAGCCTTCACAGCATGAATGCTAAGAGAGCACCTGGCGTTGATCATCTTACGCCCGACATCTGCTACTGGGTCGCCAAATGGTTCTCGCGAGAGACATTGGGTATTCTGAATTGTTGCCTCCGACTTGAACATTTTCCAAAGTCATGGAAAATTGCCACAGCTAAAATTATACCGAAACCAGGAAAACCGGAGTACAGTTCTCTATCTAGTTATCGGCCCATCGGACTCCTCAATGTTTTTGCCAAGCTTCTAGAACGTTTAATCAATAATAGACTCACCTACCACATGCAGAAAAATAACTTCTTCTCATCGAACCAGTACGGATTTAAAACACAGATTTCTACAGTTATGGCTATTAGCAGCGCACTCGAGGTTATTAACTCTGCCAAGTCCACTGGTGAACAGGTGATTGCTGTCTCTCTTGACATCAAATCTGCCTTCGACCGAGCCTGGTGGCCGGCGATTTTCAAAAGGCTTAGAGACAGCAATTGCCCCAGTAACTTATATCGGCTCCTTCTGAGTTACATCGAAGACCGTGAAATACGAATAAACTTTGCCGATTCTAGTGTAAATAAATTCATGTCTAGGGGTTGTGTACAGGGGTCCGTAATCGGGCCCACTCTATGGAATCTCGTTTTGGACGAACTTCTATTTATACCAATGCCCGATGGATGTAGTCTGCAAGCCTATGCCGATGATGTACTACTCATTGCACGCCACAATAATGTTGACTCTCTTGAACAGAATGTGAACTCGGCTCTGGACCGAATTCACGACTGGGGTGAGGGAGTTAAGCTTGAATTCGGTCCCGACAAAACTCAGGCAATCGCTTTCACCAACCGCGCCACAAACTGTCAAGTTTATATGAAACATCAACAGCTTCTGTTCGTTGATCACATCAAATATCTGGGAATCATCATCGACAGTCGTCTCTCATTCACTAGGCATGTGGACTATATCATCAATAAAGTTCAAAAGCTCTATAATAAACTATGCTTATTTGTCAGACCTACTTGGGGCATTCACCCTGAAAACGTACGCACTATATACACTATGGTAATAGAGCCAATTATCTGTTATGGGGCGGCTATCTGGTCGCGCGCTTTAAAGTACAAATATATTGTCCAGCGATTGCTTAATCTACAACGTCAATTTGCCATTAAAATTATACAAGGCTTCAGAACCTTAAGTACTGTTGCCTCAATATCCATAGCCCAACTCACACCCCTCCCATCTAAAGTAGAATCCATATCCGACACTGAAAACTCCAAACTCCTGGGAGTTACCTCTCACTTGCCCGATGACGTCCCAGTTGAGAAACTTTGCCCTCCTTCAACTCTTCTACACCCGTCTGAGAGAATTGGAATCAATTATCTGGAAATATCATCTGCATCCGACCTCTCGAATATATCTGGCAATAGTAATTCCTGGAAAATTTACACAGACGGAAGTAAGCATGCCGACAGAGTGGGAGCAGCTTTCGTCGTTTTCGACCCGTCAGGCAGACGGACTTCGGTCAAGAAGCTCAAGCTTCATGACTGTTGCTCTGTCTTCCAGGCGGAGTTGCTTGCCATTCGGGAAGCTTGCGAATTCATTTCACACAAAAAACTTCCCAATACTTTAATTCTCTCAGACAGTATGTCCGGACTTCAAGAGTTATCTAACCGCAACAGTCATAACTCTCTCGCTGTCAGCATCCACAAAAGCTTACATTCAGTCCGATCATCTGGACTTACCGTCGAGTTTGCTTGGGTTAAAGCTCATGTTGGACTCGATGGTAATGAACAGGCGGATGCTGCAGCTAAAGCGGCAGCCAACCTCCATCGCTCCCCAGACTATTATGCTGTACCTATTAGCCATATTAAACACCTTAATAAACTAAAATGCTCTTCTGCATCTCATGAATTTTATGAAAATCCAGCTCATTGTATCTACACCAAAACTCTTCTTCCTACGTACTCTTCCCTTTTAGAATTTCTTAACTCTATCAAACCAATCTTCCCTATCACCCAATTTCTTACAAATCATGGCTTCCACAAGGAGTACCTCCATAGGTTCAACATTGTCGGCGAGGACTCCTGTCCTTGCGATGGCTCCTCGCCTCAAACCTGGAAGCATCTCCTGGAGGAATGCCCTCGATTTGCTTCCATACGATTGAAATATGAACTCTCATGTAATTATTTTGACATACATCATTTTGATCTCTCCCAAATAATAATCAATAAGTCCACAATTTCAGCGTTCGTTGGGCTCGTGACGGACATTGTAAAAAGTCTGAAGGAGTTCAATGGAACGAACGTAGTAAAGCAGCCGCAACAGTAAACATGTTGTGTCTCGTGGTGTAAACCATTAGCGCCGCGAGATATTAGAACATCCAATTCACCTAAAAAAAAAAAAAACCTAACCTAACCTAACCTAACCTAACCTAACCTAACCTAACCTAACCTAACCTAACCTAACCTAACCTAACCTAACCTAACCTAACCTAACCTAACCTAACCTAACCTAACCTAACCTAACCTAACCTAACCTAACCTAACCTAACCTTTTTTTTTTTTTTTTTTTTTTTTTTTTTTTTTTTTTTTTTTTTTTTTTTTTTTTTTATCGTGTGGAAACCCTTTACGGGTACCCGCCGCCGGGGGAAGCTGACGGGTTATGTGGGACTCCTGCCGCGCAAAGATGGTGAGCGCACGGCAGTTTACCCACTAAAACCACACGAGGTCCACTCTATCGCCTCCGGGCTGGGGTCACAGGTATCCAGATTCATCTGTAGACCCCAGCGGCGAGTGCCTGTTGAGGCTCGTCTCGGTGTCAGGGAGAGAAGATCAACCCTGACGGATTCCTCGAGTGGCGCGCGGTGGACTCCGCGCGCGCCGACTCGGGCCAGGTGACTAGGCGGCAGACTTCCCCAAGTCTACCGCCCTCTGGCCAGTGTTAAGGGGGGAGGTGGCGCTCGTATGCCGCCCTCCGACGCCCGGTCTTTCTGCGGCGGATAGCGAGATCGGAAGTCGCCTCCCTCTCTCTCTCCGCCGCCTCCTTCTGCGACATTACGACCTCGCAGAAGGACAGGACGGCGTCCCAAGACCTTTCGCTGCCAGCCATGGCAAATATCACAGCCGGCAGCGTCAGGTCCGCCCCCACAACACTGATGAGCGCCTGGCGCTCAGTCGCCCAAGCTGGGCACTCCTCCAGCGTATGCTGCGCCGACTCGTCGGGACAGCTGTCGCAGTGGTGGCAACGCGGAGAGGGCTCCCTCCCGGCGACTCGACACAAGTACCCCCCGAAGCATCCATGCCCCGAGAGGATCTGTGTGGTGCGGAAGGTTAGGACGCCATGCCGCCTGTTCAACCACTGAGCAAGAATAGGACGAACCGCCTCGATCGTCCGTCGGCCAGCGCAAGGGTCCTCCAGCCTGGACCCCCATTCCTCAATTGCGGCTACCCGTTCATTCTCAGCGTCCGTCACGAATGGTGCTGCGCTGGAGTCCCCGGATGCTAGTCCTCGACGCCGGCGGTATATCGACGCCAAAGATGTCGCATCCAGGTCCCATGGAATGGTAGAGGCCAGAACACACGCTACCTCCCCCGAAATGGTACGGTACCCTCTGATTACCCTTATCGCCATCGCCCTCTGCGCCCTTCGCAGCAGAGCGATGTTTTCGCGACCGAGGGCATCAGTCCAGACGGGGGCACCGTACATCGCCATTGAACGCACTACACCTGTGTAGAGCTTTCGGGTGACTACACTCGGTCCACCGATGTTCGGGAGAAGCCTGCTTAGTGATGCAGCTTCCTTCATCAATCGTGGCACTAGGGCGTCGAAATGCGCGCGGAAGTTCCATCGGCTGTCGAGCACGAGTCCTAGGTATTTCATCGTGCTCTTCACTCCGATGCGGACCCCCTCAACTGTTATATGCGCATCCGACGGGGGTGCCCTTCGAGAGCCATGGAAGCATAGAGCCTCCGACTTATCTAAAGCTACTTTAAGTCCCAGCCTCCGGATTCTAGCCAGCATGTGAGCAACCGCTGCAGTAGCCAAGATTGCCGCCTCCCTGAAGGTTCCCTGCCGTGCTGTGACTAACGTATCATCTGCATAGCAGGTGATCTCGACCCCTCGTAAAACCGTGCCCCTGAGCACCCAGTCGTATCCGATATTCCACAGGAGTGGTCCAAGTACCGACCCCTGTGGAACACCGCACACGACTTCCCGACTTTCGCAGCCATCTTGCATTGGGAAAATCACTCGCCTCTCCGAAAGGTAGGCCTCTACCACGCGACGGAGGTAGTTCGGTACCCCATGGTAGTTCAGTGCCTCTCTAATGCAGCTCCAAGGCAACGTGTTAAACGCGTTCGCGATATCCAGCGAAACCGCAATTACAACGTTGCCCCGAGAGACTGCTTTCTGCGCTTGAGACTTGACGCGCAGAATGGCATCCACAGTGGAGCGTCCACCGCGGAAGCCAAACTGGGCGTCAGATAAGTTCGGTCCACGTTCCTGTAAATGCAATAGCAACCGTCCAGCAACCACGCGTTCAAAGAGCTTGGCCACTTCATCCAGGAGCACGATAGGACGATACGCGGTCGGAGAATCCGCGGGCCTCCCTTCCTTTTTGAGGAGGACTAGTCTGCCTGTCTTCCACCGCTGTGGAATTATGGCTTGAGCCAGACAGGCAGTAAATAGTCCTCGGACTCGCGGCTCCAAAGAGTCCATGGCCAAGACCCATACTCGTCCAGGAACTCCATCAGGGCCAGGAGCAACAGTTTTTGCGCGAAGACGCGCCACAGCCGTGGCCAACTCTTCCTCGCTTACTGGCGGCGCCTCGCTGTCGTCTTCCCAATCTGAAGGCGATCCCATAGTTGGCGGCTGATGTTCTGCCTGCCCGCCATGGGATGGGAACAATGCTGCGACTACCTCTCGTACTACACTAGGCTGTAGAGACTGCGTAAGTGGGGGAGCCCGAGGACGGAGCTTGTTACGCACCATCCTATAGGGTGTCCCCCAGGGATCGCTATCAAGCTCTTCCAGCATGCGCTTCCTGGCTGCAGTCTGCGACTCAGAAATTGCGACCTGTAAGTTGGTCCTCAGGGCAATGTAGAGAGAGTACAGCCTGTCTTCCTCCGTCTGATGTCGCATTCTATCCGCTTCGTTTAAGCTCCTGAATCGCCTCCTCCGACAGCGCGTGTATTGCCGTCTGGTGGCCACACATTCCTTGCGCAGACGCGCTATCTCCGCTGTCCACCAGTATACTTGGCGCTTTTCTGGGTAGCGCCTTGACCGAGGCATGGAGGCATCGCAGACTTGCGTTATCAGCTCGTTGAGCTGCTCCGCAGAGTCCGTAATAGCCTCGGTATTCTGGGGCAGCCATGAGGCTACTATTGCCGCCTCTTTCAGCGCCTCTACGTCGAGGCGCTTTAGTTGCCACCTCGGACCGTCTCTTACCGAGTTTCGGCTGGGGCCTGGCGGCAACGCCAAATGTGTGGAGATATTGAAAGTGATATAGAGGTGGTCCGAGAGCGTCTCCACATCATCCAGCACTCGCCAGCCCTGGACACGGCGCGCTAAGGCTGGGCTCGCGAACGTAATGTCCACGATGGACCCGCCCTGCCGTCGCACGCACGTGTTAGCCGTACCTCGGTTGAGGACAGTCAGGTTGGTGGCAACTATCCACTCTGCAAGTGCCCTACCCCTCGCGTCCTCCACTACCGAACCCCACATTGAAGACTTGGAGTTTAGGTCTCCAGCAAGAAGAACCTCAGCCGGCTGGAATCTAGCAATTAGCTCCCCCAATCTGTCCAAGAACTCTTCAAACTCGGCCAGAGTTTTGTTGGGGGAGAAATATGCTCCAACTACTACCACCTGACCCAGCAGTGCCGCTACGCATCCCGAACCCTTCACAACACGGGTAAAGGGTGGAGAGCGTGCGGCGACCTGGGTCACGATGGCAACCTTCCCATCGGTATCCCCTGCCCAGTTTTCTCGCAGTGGAACCAAATATGGCTCTGCAACAACAGCGACCTGCGCTGACCACTGCACCAGACTTTGGACAAACAGGTCCTGGGCCCTGGCGCAGTGGTTCAAATTTGCCTGCAAATTTGTTAGGGCCGTCATTGTGTATCGATTGCCGTGTCCACCTCTGCCCCGTTTTGGGCTGGTTGTCTCTGGGGTGCTATCCCAGGCTTTTCTCCCCTTCCCTTTCGCCTGATAGGCCTTTTAGACCGGGTGCAAGCAGTGCTCCCCACGATGTGGTCTGCCGGTCTGTTTGCTGTCTCGCAAACCGCGCAGTGGGGTGCTGAGGCGCATTGACTACGAACGTGGCCAGGCTGACCGCATCTGTAGCAAAGACCGCTCCGGTCCACTGGTGTCGTGCATCGCGCTGCCACGTGTCCCTCTTCCAAACAGCGGAAGCACCGTAGTGGTCGAGGCTGTAACAACTTAACCTGCGCGGTCACAATCCCTACCGGCAGGCGTCCGTTGTCCACTACTTTTTTGGCAGCGGTTACTGGGCAACTAACCCACGCTGACCCTAATCCAGTGTAGTCCCGGCGAATTCCTCCTACTCTCACCATCGATGGCGAGCAACCACCTACTCTGCCGACAGCCTCTGATAGTTCGTCGGGCGTTACCGAGTCATCCATACCGAGAATTCGGAGCTCCGCGCATTTGGTCGGCCTAGATACAACGACGTCCTCTCCACTTAGTACCTCCCTGATTTTAGATGCTAGAGCGTCTGCCTTTTCAGCGCTGTCCTTGCCAGGCAGCTCTAACAATCTAGCCCCTGTGTTCGCTACTTTGTATCGGAGGTCCGTGATCCCCAGTTCCTCAAAGCGAACTTCACGCTTCACCCGAGAAAACACCTCACTATATGTTATGCGCTCCATTGCCCCTGGCTGTAGCCGAATGGCCACCGCCGTTGACCTTGGTGGGCGCAGCTTCTGTGACTTGGGCTTTTGTACAGTTTGCCCTGGCTGGTTTTGTTTCCTCGTCTTCTTTTTCGAGCCCTTTTTGGCCACCACATTCCATCCCTCCGACAGAGTGGTCGAAGTAGGAGGTAATGGAGGAGGGCTCTCTGATGTGGTCTGTTGGGATGTAACGGTCTCCAGTTTCCTCCCCTGCATCTTTTTCTTTTTCTTCTTCTTCCTTCTCTTACTTGGAGGGGAATGGTTTATTTGTTCTACCACAGTAGACGCTGTGGTTACCGACTCCGCTGAATCTAGTGGCGTCGTTTCAGTGATCTTATCTGCTACGACCAGGGAGCAGGTACGTTGCTCTGGGAGACGTTCTTGGAACTCCCTAAGACGCGCATTTATGGTAGACTCCACCTGGATCATGACCATTCGGGCCAGCTCCTCCATATCCTTCTTCTTGTCCCCCATGTTCTGTACTGGTTCTGCTGGGGTTGGTGTTGACATCGGAGCTGTTTTGGATCGTTCCAGCTCCGCCTTCATTGAAGCCATTTCCTTTTTGAGATCGGCCACCTCCGCCTCCAATCTATTATTCGCTGCGCGAAGTTGTTCTGCCTCTTCCGTTGCGGTGCGCCGTGCTAGAAGGTCTACAGCACTGGCAATTGCAGCCGCCGCCTCTTTCAGGGCTTTCGTAAAAGTTCCCTTTAAGTTTCCGGATTTAGTGGCCACCTTTTCAATAACCTCTAAATTGCCCCTTACTTTGGCCTGAAGCTCTACTACCGAGTTCGTCTCCTTGTTACGTGGGGTATCAGGTGTAGACCCACCTGGTAGCTGTGGGGTGGCTCTGATATTAAGAGCAGAAGCCATCATTTCTGCTACCTCCATCTGTGCTTTAAGCCTAAGTTCCTCCTTCTTTGCTTCGTTTAGGGCTCTTTGAGCCTCCGCTAGCCCTATATACTGTCCAGTTGTAGGTGGACGTCCCCTCCCTCGGTTGGTAACAGCTTTCTCCTTCGGCCCCTTCTCTTCATCCGGTGGTGTTTGTTGGCTGTGTATCACCGCTTTTTTAGTAGAAGCGGAGCCTGCTTTAGTTGGTCTTGCTCGGGCTTCAAAGTTTTTAACCACGCCGGCTACACCGGTCGCTGGT
Organism: Boloria selene; assembly: GCA_905231865.2. NCBI lineage: Eukaryota > Metazoa > Arthropoda > Insecta > Lepidoptera > Nymphalidae > Boloria > Boloria selene. The sequence continues at coordinate 12,298,450 of HG993150.1, read as the reverse complement.
CTCCCGGATTCTCCGCCCTTCTCGGGCTCAACATCTTCTCCGCCCTTCACGGGCACTACGTCTTGTGGGTTTGTGTTTTTAATTGTCTCCATACTGTTCCCACGAGTATGGGGGAATTATGAGGTCCGTCCGAGTGGTGCCCCCTGCACCCGGATAAGCCTAAGCGTAACCCGCTAGAGTGTCGGCCGGTACTCTAGCGGGGAAAGCAGTAGCGACTGACCTACCCATCAGCCATGCATCCCCTCGCGCTGCTTCGCCGCTTGGGATTTGGGGTAATTTTTTATAGAGGTTTTCTTCCTCGCGACCCGGGCGATTAAGCCAAGGCCCTCGGTCCCAGTTCCCGGCCGCTAGACATGACAACGACACCAGGTTCTGGGATTACGAGTTGAGGAGGGCGTTGCACAGGAAGTGCAGCCCAGCTGCGCAGTGAAGCGCTCGCCGAACCCGCCCCACCTCTGGTAACCTGGGTCCAGAAGGGACCCACCACAAACGTGGGTCCAGAAGGGACCCACAACAACGAACGTGGGTCCAGAAGAGACCCACCACAAAACGGTTGCAGAAGACAGGGATGCGACAACGCCGACACTCCCTCTCCTCTGCAACCCCAACGACCGCAGAAGGCGGGGAGTGCGGCTAATGAGACCGGTCCTCCCGCCCCTGCAGTCCCAACGACACTACAGAAGACGGGGAGTGTGGCTCATCACCAACACTCCCCACCCCCTGCGGCCCCACCGGCTCCAGAGGCTAAGGAGTGCGTCTCATCACCAACACTCCCCACCCCCTGCAGCCCTGCCGCCTCCGCCATCTGTTAAGGACGACGTCGACGGCACCACCACGCACGTCCCCGAAGGGAACTACCACAAAACGGTTGCAGAGGACAGGGATGCGACAACGCCGACACTCCCTCTCCTCTGCAACCCCAACGACCGCAGCAGGCGGGGAGTGCGGCTAATGAGACCGGTCCTCCCCCCCCGCCTGCAGTCCCAACGACACTACAGAAGACGGGGAGTGCGGCTCGTCACCAACACTCCCCACCCCCTGCAGCCCTGCCGCCTCCGCCATCTTTTAAGGACGACGTCGACGGCACCACCACGCACGTCCCCGAAGGGACCCACCACAAAACGGTTGCAGAGGACAGGGATGCGACAACGCCGACACTCCCTCTCCCCTGCAACCCCAACGACCACAGAAGGCGGGGAGTGCGGCTAATGAGACCGGTCCTCCCCCCCCGCCTGCAGTCCCAACGACACTACAGAGGACGGGGAGTGCGGCTCGTCACCAACACTCCCCACCCCCTGCAGCCCTGCCGCCTCCGCCATCTTTTAAGGACGACGTCGACGGCACCACCACGCACGTCCCCGAAGGGACCCACCACAAAACGGTTGCAGAGGACAGGGATGCGACAACGCCGACACTCCCTCTCCCCTGCAACCCCAACGACCACAGAAGGCGGGGAGTGCGGCTAATGAGACCAGTCCTCCCGCCCCTGCAGTCCCAACGACACTACAGAAGACGGGGAGTGCGGCTCATCACCAACACTCCCCACCCCCTGCGGCCCCACCGGCTCCAGAGGCTAAGGAGTGCGGCTCATCACCAACACTCCCCACCCCCTGCAGCCCTGCCGCCTCCGCCATCTTTTTAGGACGACGTCGACGGCACCACCACGCACGTCCCCGAAGGGACCCACCACAAAACGGTTGCAGAGGACAGGGATGCGACAACGCCGACATTCCCTCTCCTCTGCAACCCCAACGACCACAGAAGGCGGGGAGTGCGGCTAATGAGACCGGTCCTCCCGCCCCTGCAGCCCCAACGACACTACAGAAGACGGGGAGTGCGGCTCATCACCAACACTCCCCACCCCCTGCGGCCCCACCGGCTCCAGAGGCTAAGGAGTGCGGCTCATCACCAACACTCCCCACCCCCTGCAGTCCTGCCGCCTCCGCCATCTTTTTAGGACGACGTCGACGGCACCACCACGCATGTCCCCGAAGGGACCCACCACAAAACGGTTGCAGAGGGCAGGGATGCGACAACGCCGACACTCCCTCTCCTCTGCAACCCCACCACGTCCGCCATCCAACGGTGGCGGTCCCGTCGGGCCGCGGAGGGACGAGCGGTGCACCGCAATACCGGCACTCCTCTCCCCCCGCGGTCCACAAAACGGCAGCAGAGGACAGAGATGCGACAACGCCGACACTCCCTCTCCTCTGCTGCCCCTCCGTTGCTGTTGGTCCGCGACGGGTTTCCCCGCTACCACCCGCTCGACTGGTTAGGAAGAATGGGTGGCGTTCCCCTATCCGCCACCTGGGGACGCGCCCGGTAGGAGTCAGCATCTCCCCCGGGAACCTAACCTAACCTAACCTAACCTAACCTAACCTAACCTAACCTAACCTAACCTAACCTAACCTAACCTAACCTAACCTAACCTAACCTAACCTTTTTTTTTTTTTTTTTTTTTTTTTTTACGCTTGGAAAATGCATTTACGCACCACAACCCAGGCCTGGCCAAAGGCCTGCCCGGGTAGGGTCTGGGACTCCCCGGCCGGGGTGTGCAAGAGCCGGTCCTACCCACTAAAAACCAAGCAGCCCTCATCCGCCATAGTGGGACGCCACGGGATCGCTTAAAGCACTCAACCGCGACGCCCCGGCGGCAGGCACGGCCCATCAGGTGAGGGGACTGCTGAGAAACAGCCCCCTCTGTCCACCGAAGTGAACCCCTTCAGAAAAGAGAAGCTGCTCGCAAGTCCACTCTGCTGATCAGAGAAGTACCCGGAGCAGCCCCACGTGACACCTTACGCCGCCCACCGAAGTGAGCCACCTGCAAAAAATAAGGGGTATATGCGTATATAAGTCTATACGCATATACCCAGAAGCCTCCCTCCCAAGTAAATTGGGCAACCTACATTGTGCCCGAAGGCCCAACCACAACGGCCGCAGGAGAAGAGGATGCGACAACGCCGACACTCCCCTTCCCCTGCTGCCCCCTCAAAAGGACGTCACAAAGACGGCACAAAACACAAAACACAAAAAAGCACGGCAGGAGGAGAACCCCCCACCGCGCCCCCACCCGAAGGTCTCGATGAGTTTTTACACCTCTCAACGAGACCTTAAACCCCACCCCCCCTGTGGCACTGAAGGGACGAGGACCCCCCGTAAAGAGAATCCCCATCCCAACGTGCCCCATCCCCAAGGCCGCCGGCTACGACAAGTCGCAGCCAGCGCCGCCCGTCGGCCGTCGCGGGACCTCCTGTCCCGCCGCCTTATGGCTTTTGGTCCGCGCCAGATAAACTGGTACCACCCGCTCAACTGGTTAGGAAGAGCAGGTGGCGTTCCCCCATCCGCCACCTGGGGACGCGCCCGGTAGGGGTACAGCCTCCCCCCCGGGAACCTAACCTAACCTAACCTAACCTAACCTAACCTAACCTAACCTAACCTAACCTAACCTAA